>JAKWBO010000550.1:0-38703 GCA_034336685.1 Luscinia luscinia
TGTGCTGTCTGTGGTCACTCAGGGTCAGTTTGGGCAGTACCGGGGCAGCACCCTCCTGGAGTGGCCCCGCGCCCAGGGGTGCCCCAGCACGGGTGATCAGTCACTGGTGTCACTGGTCAGTCACTGGTGTCACTGGTCAGTCCGTGCTGTCTGTGGTCACTCAGGGTCACTCAGGGGTCACTCAGGGTCACTCAGTGGTCAGTTTGGGGCAGTACCCCGGGGGCAGCACCCTCCTGAGTGGCCCCGCACCCAGGGGTGCCCCAGCACCCCGCGCAGGTGCAGCCGCTGGGCCGGCGCGCGCTGCAGCAGCCGCTGGATCAGATCCCGCGCGCCCTCGGGGAACGTGGGCGGGGAAGTGCAGGTCCACCTGGGGAGATGGGGGACAGGTGAGCACAGGTGTGATAGGTGGGACAGGTGAGAGACAGGTGGGACAGGTGAGAGATGGGACAGGTGAGCACAGGTGGGACAGGTGAGCACAGGTGGGACAGGGGGACAGGTGAGAGACAGGTGGGACAGGGGGACAGGTGGGACGGGGGACAGGTGAGCACAGGTGAGCACAGGTGGGACAGGGGGACAGGTGAGACACAGGTGGGACAGGGGGACAGGTGGGACGGGGGACAGGTGAGCACAGGTGAGCACAGGTGGGACAGGTGTGCACAGGTGAGACAGGTGGGACAGGTGAGACAGGTGGGACAGGTGGGGACAGGTGGGACAGGTGAGGGGCAGGTGGGACAGGTGAGGGGCAGGTGGGACAGGTGAGACAGGTGAGAGACAGGTGGGACAGGTGAGACAGGTGTGCACAGGTGGGACAGGTGGGACAGGTGAGAGACAGGTGGGACAGGTGAGCACAGGTGGGACAGGTGAGCACAGGTGGGACAGGTGAGCACAGGTGCGACAGGTGAGACAGGTGGGACAGGGGGACAGGTGGGGACAGGTGAGACAGGTGAGACAGGGGGACAGGTGAGAGACAGGTGGGACAGGTGTGTACAGGTGAGCACAGGTGGGACAGGTGAGAGACAGGTGGGACAGGTGAGAGACAGGTGGCACAGGTGGGACAGGTGAGCACAGGTGGGAGACAGGTGAGCACAGGTGGGACAGGTGAGCACAGGTGTGCACAGGTGGGACAGGTGAGCACAGGTGGGACAGGTGAGAGACAGGTGTGCACAGGTGAGACAGGTGTGCACAGATCCGTGATTCTGGGGCAGTTTTGGGTGATTTTGGGGCAGTTTTGGGTGATTTTGGGGCAGTTTTGGGTGATTCTGGGGCAGTTTTGGCTCCGTTTCATGGGGATTTTGGGACCCAGGTGTGCCCAGGTGAGCTCACCTGGGTGTTTGGGGCTCGTTCTGTCAGGTTTTTGGGGATTTCAGTGCCCAGATGTGCCAGGTGAGCTCACCTGGGTACTTTGGGTCAGGTTTGGGTTGGTTTGGGTGATTTTGGGTCATTTTTGGGTGATTTTGGTGCCATTTTGAGCAGGTTTGTCTCACTTTCACGGGGATTTTTGGTATCCAGCTGTGTCCAGCTGTGCTCACCTGGGTGATCCTCCTGCAGGTGTCAGCACCTGAGGGGCTCTCACGGGGGGATTTGGGCTCAGTTTGGGTAAATTTGGCTCAATTTGGTGCCGCTTTTGAGCAGGGTTTCTCATTTTCACGGGGATTTTTGGCATCCAGCTGTGTCCAGCTGTGCTCCAGCTGTGCTCCAGCTGTGCTCACCTGGCTGATCCTCCTGCAGGTGTCAGCACCTGGGGGCTCTCCCGGGGATTTGGGCTCAGTTTGGGTGAATTTGGGTCAGTTTTGGGTGATTTTGGTGCCGTTTTGAGCAGATTTAACACATTTTCACGGGGATTTTTTTGTATCCAGCTGTGTCCAGCTGTGCTCCAGCTGTTCCAGCTGTGCTCACCTGGCTGATCCCCCTGTAGGTGTCAGCACCTGAGGGGCTCTCACGGGGGGATTTGGGCTCAGTTTGGGTGAATTTGGCTCAGTTTGGTGCCGTTTTGGGCAGGTTTAACACATTTTCACGGGGATTTTTGGCATCCAGCTGTGTCCAGCTGTTCCAGCTGTGCTCCAGCTGTGCTCACCTGGGTGATCCCCCTGCAGGTGTCAGCACCTGAGGGGCTCTCCCGGGGGGATTTGGGCTCAGTTTGGGTGAATTTGGCTCAGTTTGGGGTAAATTTGGCTCAATTTGGGTGATTTTGGTGCCGTTTTGGGCAGGTTTTTCTCATTTTCACGGGGATTTTTGGCATCCAGCTGTGCTCCAGCTGTGCTCACCTGGGTGATCCTCCTGCAGGTGTCAGCACCTGAGGGGCTCTCACGGGGGGATTTGGGCTCAGTTTGGGTGAATTTGGCTCAGTTTGGGTTGGTTTGGGTGATTTTGGGTCAGTTTTGGTTGATTTTGGTGCCGTTTTGAGCAGGTTTAACACATTTTCATGGGGATTTCGGTGTCCAGCTGTGTCCAGCTGTGCTCCAGCTGTGCCCAGCTGTGCTCACCTGGGTGATCCTCCTGTAGGTGTCAGCAGCAGAGGGGCTCTCGAAGGGGGGGTGCCCGGCCAGCAGCTCGTAGCACAGCACCCCCAGGCACCACAGATCCACCTTCTCGTCGTGCCCGCCGCCCTCCACCATCTCGGGGGGCAGGTAGTCCAGGGTGCCACACAGGGTGCGGCGCCTGAGGGGTTAAACACAGGCCTGGGCACAGCTGGAAACAGCTGGGGCACAGCTGGGGCACAGCTGGGGCCGCCAGGGGTGTGGCAGAGTCGCCCAGGTGTGCCCAGGTGTGCCCCGGTCTCACCCAACCCGCCGCTTGCAGCCGATTCCCGGCCCCCAAACCCCGCCCAGATGTGCCCCAGATGTGCCCCAGGAAAATCCAGATGTTCCCCAGATGTTCCCCAGCCCCACCTGAGGGAGGGGGCGTGCCCAGACCCCCCCAAATCCGCCATTTTCAGCCGTTTTTCATCCCCAAATCTGCCACTTTCCACCCCCAAACCCCTCCCAGCTGTGCCCCAAATGTATCCAGATGTGCCCCAGATAAATCCAGGTGTTCCCCAACCGTATCCAGCTGTGCCCCAGCTCTATCCAGCTGTTCCCCAGCTGTTGCCCAGCCCTACCTGAGGGAGGGGCTCTGCCCAGACCCCCCAAATCCACCATTTTCGAGCCGTTTTCCATCCCCAAATCTGCCACTTGTCCCCACCTAAACCCCTCCCAGATGTGCCCAGATGTATCCAGATGTGCCCCAGATAAATCCAGCTGTGCCCCAGCTGTGCCCAGCCCCACCTGCGGGAGGGGCTGTGCCCAGACCCCCAAATCCACCACCTGGAGCCGTTTTCCATCCCCAAATCTGCCACTTGTCACCCCAAACCCCTCCCAGCTGTGCCCCAGATGTTCCCCAAATGTATCCAGCTGTTGCCCAGCTGTTCCCCAGCCCCACCTGAGGGAGGGACCCTGCCCAGACCCCCCAAATCCACCACCTGGAGCCGTTTTCTTCCCCAAACCCACAACTCTGAGCCACTTTCCACCCCCAAACCCCTCCCAGCTGTGCCCCAGATAAATCCAGCTGTTGCCCAGCTGTTCCCCAGCCCCACCTGAGGGAGGGCCGTGCCCAGACCCCCCAAATCCACCACCTGGAGCCGTTTTTCACCCCCAAATCCACAACTCTGAGCCACTTGTCACCCCAAACCCCTCCCAGATGTTCCCCAAATGTATCCAGATGTGCCCCAGCTCTATCCAGCTGTGCCCCAGATGTTCCCCAGCCCCACCTGAGGGAGGGGCTGTGCCCAGACCCCCAAATCCACCACCTGGAGCCGTTTTTCACCCCCAAATCTGAGCCACTTGTCACCCCCAAACCCCTCCCAGCTGTGCCCCCAGATAAATCCAGATGTGCCCCCAGATGTGCCCCAGCTGTGCCCCAGCTGTGCCCCAGCCCTACCTGAGGGAGGGGCGTGCACAGACTCCCCCAAATCCACCACCTGGAGCCGTTTTTCTTCCCCAAATCCACAATTCTGAGCCACTTGTCACCCCCAAACCCCTCCCAGCTGTGCCCCAGATAAATCCAGGTGTTCCCCAAATGTATCCAGATGTGCCCCAGATAAATCCAGCTGTGCCCCAGATGTTCCCCAGCCCCACCTGAGGGAGGGACCCTGCCCAGACCCCCCCAAATCCACCACCTGGAGCCGTTTTTCACCCCCAAATCTGCCACTTGTCACCCCCAAACCCCTCCCAGCTGTTGCCCCAGATAAATCCAGCTGTTCCCCAGATGTGCCCCAGCTGTTGCCCAGCTGTGCCCCAGCCCTACCTGAGGGAGGGGGCGTGCACAGACCCCCAAATCCGCCATTTCAGCCGTTTTGCACCCCCAAACCCACAATTCTGAGCCACTTTCCACCCCCCAACCCCTCCCAGCTGTGCCCCAGCTGTTGCCCAGATGTATCCAGATGTTGCCCAGATCAATCCAGCTGTGGCCCAGCCCCACCTGAGGGAGGGGGCGTGCACAGACCACCCGAAGTCGGCGATCTTCAGCTCGCCCTTGAGGCCCAGCAGGAGGTTCTCGGGTTTGATGTCGCGGTGGATCACCTTGCGCCCGTGGCAGTACAGCAGGGCGTCGGCCAGCTCCTCCATCAGCTGCCAGGGCACCCCAAAAACGCAATGGGCACCCCAAAAATGGAATGGGCACCCCAAAAATGGACTCGGGGCACCCCAAAACCCCCAGAGACCCCCAAAATCCCCCCAGGAACCCCCAAATTCCCACCGGGAGCTCTGGGGCAGCAACTTCTCCCCAGCTGCTGAAATTTGGGGGTTCAAGGCACCCCAAAATCATCTTGGGGACCCCAAAAACCCTCAGGGAACCCCAAAATCGTCCTGAGAACCCCAAAATGGACTCGGGGCACCCCAAAACCCCCAGAGACCCCCAAATCTGCCACAGGTCCCCCAAAATCCCCCGAGCTGTGGGGGCAGCAACTTCTCCCCAGCTGCTGAAATTTGGGGGTTCAAGGCACACCAAAATCATCTTAGGGGACCCCAAAAACCCCTCAGGGAACCCCAAAATCGTTCTGGGAACCCCAAAAATGGACTCGGGGCACCCCAAAACCCCCAGAGACCCCCCCAGGATCCCCCAAATTCCCACCGGGAGCTCTGGGGAAAAAGGATAAAAGGGATCCAAGGGACCCCAAAAGTGATTTGGGGACCCCAAAACCACTCAGGGAACCCCAAAACCCTCAGGGAACCCCAAAATCGTCCTGGGAACCCCAGAAATGGACTCGGGGCACCCCAAAACCTCCAGAGCCCCCCAAAATCCCCCAGGAACCCCCAAATTCCCACCGGGAGCTCTGGGGAAAAGGATAAAGGGGATCCAAGGGACCCCAGAACTGATTTGGGGACCCCAAAACCCCTCAGGGAACCCCAAAATCGTCCTGGGAACCCCAAAAATGGACTCAGGGCACCCCAAAACCCCCAGAGCCCCCCCCAGAATCCGCCCAGGAACCCCCAAATTTCCATCGGGAGCTCTGGGGGAAAAGGATAAAAAGGGGATCCAAGGGACCCCAGAACTGATTTGGGGACCCCAAAAACTCCTCAGGGGACCCCAAAAACGCCTCAGGGAACCCCAAAATCGTTCTGGGAACCCCAAAAACGGACTCGGGGCACCCCAAAACCCCCAGAGACCCCCCAAAATTCCCCCAAATTCCCACCGGGAGCTCTGGGGGAGAAGGATAAAAAGGGGGTTCAGGGAGCCCCAAAACTGATTTGGAGACCCCAAAATCCACTCAGGGAACCCCAAAATCGTCCTGGGAACCCCAAAAATGGACTCGGGGCACCCCAAAACCCCCAGAGCCCCCAAATTTTGGGGGTTTTTGGGGCGATTTTAAGGTTTTTTTTGGGGTCCCTGAGTTGATTTTTGGGGCTGATTTTGGGGTTTTTGGGGTCCCTGAGTTGATTTTTGGGGTGACTTTGGGCTCCCTGGTTCTGATTTTGGGGTGATTTTGGGGTGCCAGATGTGATTTTTGGGGTGATTTTGGGGTTTTTGGGGTCCCTGAGTCAGATTTTAGGGTGATTTTGGGGTGATTTTGGGGTTCCTGATTCTGATTTTGGGCCTCTGAGGTGATTTTGGGGTGAATTTGGGGTTTTGGGGTCCCTGATTCCAATTTTGGGGTTTTTGGGGTCCCTGATCCCGAATTTGGGTTGATTTTGGGGTTTTGGGGTCCCTGAGTTGATTTTTGGGGTGACTTTGGGCTCCCTGGTTCTGATTTTTGGGTGATTTTGGGGTGCCTGATGTGATTTTTGGGGTCCCTGAATCAGATTTTGGGGTGATTTTGGGGTTCCTGATTCTGATTTTGGGGCTCTGGGGTGATTTTGGGGTGATTCTGGGGGTTTTGGGGTCCCTGATTCCAATTTTGGGCTGATTTTGGGGTCCCTAATGTTGTTTTTTCGAGTTTTTGGTGTTCTTGAGCTCATTTTGGGGGTTTTTTGGGGTCCCTGAGTCAGATTTTGGGGTGAATTTTGGGTGCCTGGGGGGTTTTTGGAGTCCCTGAGTCAGATTTTGGGCTGATTTTGGGTTTTGGGGTCCCTGAGTTGATTTTTTGGGGTGATTTTGGGCTCCCCGAGTCAGATTTTGGGGTGATTTCGGGGTGAATTTAGGGGTTTTTGGGGACCCCGAGTTGACTTTCGGGGTGATTTTAGGGGTTTTGGGATCCCTGATCCCAATTTTTGGGTTTTGGGGTCCCTGGTTACGATTTTGGGATGAATTTGTGGGATTTTGGGGTCCCTGATCCCGAATTTGGGCTGATTTTGGGGTTTTGGGGTCCCTGAGTTGATTTTTGGGGTGACTTTGGGCTCCTGGTTCCGATTTTGGGGTGCCTGGGGGTTTTGGGGTCCCTGAGTTGATTTTTGGGGTTTTTGAGGACCCTGGTTTTGATTTTGGGGTGATTCTGGGGGTTTTGGGGTCCCTGATCCCGATTTTGGGGTGAATTTGGGGGTTTTGGACTTTTTGGGGTGATTTTGGGGTGATTTTGGGGTTCTGGGGTGAATTTGGGGGTTTTTGGGGTTCCTGGTTCCGATTCTGGGGTGATTTTGGGGTTTTGGGGTCCCTGAGTTGATTTTTGGGGTGATTCTGGGGTGACTTTGAAGGGTTTTTGCGGTGCCTGGTTCAGATTTTGGGGTGATTCTGGGGTGAATTTGGGGGTTTTGGGGTCTCTGAATTGACTTTTGGGATGATTTTGGGGGTTTTGGGGTCCCTGATCCCGATTTTGGGGTGTTTTGGGGTCCCTGAGGTGATTTTGGGGTGATTTTGGGGCTCTGGGGGTGATTTTGGGGTCCCACCGTGGCCGTCCTGGTGGCGTCCAGGCGCCGGCAGCGCTGCAGCTCCTTGTAGAGCTCCCCCGGGATTCTGGGGTGATTCTGGGGGTTTTGGGGTCCCTGATCCCGATTTTGGGGTTTTTGGGGTCCCTGATCCCGATTTTGGGGTGATTTTGGGGTTTGGGGTCCCACTGTGGCCGTCCTGGTGGCGTCCAGGCGCCGGCAGCGCTGCAGCTCCTTGTAGAGCTCCCCGGGATTCTGGGGTGATTCTGGGGGGGTTTTGGGGTTTTTGGGGTCCCTGATCCCGATTTTGGGGTGATTTTGGGGTCCCCGAGTTGATTTTGGGGTGATTTTGGGGTTTTGGGGTCCCACCGTGGCCGTCCTGGTGGCGTCCAGGCGCCGGCAGCGCTGCAGCTCCTTGTGCAGCTCCTGGGATTCTGGGGTGATTTGGGGGGTTTTGGGGTGATTTTGGGGTTTTGGGGTCCCTGATCCCGATTTTGGGGTTTTTGGGGTCCCTGATCCCGATTTTGGGATGATTTTGGGGCTCTGGGGTGATTTTGGGGTCCCACCGTGGCAGTTCTGGTGGCGTCCAGGCGCCGGCAGCGCTGCAGCTCCTTGTGCAGCTCCCCTGGGATTCTGGGCTGATTCTGGGGTGATTCTGGGGGTTTTTGGGGTCCCTGATCCCGATTTTGGGCTGATTTTGGGGTCCCCGAGTTGATTTTGGGGTGATTTTGGGGTTTTGGGGTCCCACCGTGGCAGTTCTGGTGGCGTCCAGGCGCCGGCAGCGCTGCAGCTCCTTGTAGAGCTCCTGGGATTCTGGGGTGATTCTGGGGTGATTTTGGGGTTGATTTGGGGTTTTGGGGTCCCTGATCCCGATTTTGGGGTGATTTTGGGGTTTTGGGGTCCCACCGTGGCCGTCCTGGTGGCGTCCAGGCGCCGGCAGCGCTGCAGCTCCTTGTAGAGCTCCCCCCGAGGGGCGAACTCCAGGATGAGGAAAACTCGGCGCCGGTCGTGGAAATAGTTGTAGAGTCTGAGAACGTTGGGGTGCCTGGGGAGGGACCCCAAAAAATGAGGATTCCCAAAATTTGGAGCCTCCCAGAGAACCCCAAAACTCCTGAGGAAGCCACAGAACTATCCCAACCCCCCACCGGGTCACTAATGGTACAGTCCGAGTATTTTGGGGGGTCTGGGGTGCCAAAAACGCCAAAAATTACCTAAAAAATCCACAAAATTCTCCAAAATTCCAGAACAATTCTCCAAAAATTCCCCAAAAATTCTCCAAAAATTCCTCAAAAATTCCCCAAAAATTCCTCAAAAAATTCCCCAAAAATTCCTCAAAAAATTCCCCCAAAAGTTCCCCAAAAATTCCCCGAAAATTCCCGAAAAATTCCCGAAAATTCCCCAAAATTCCGAAAAAATTCTCCAAAAAATTTCCCAAAAATTCCCCAAAAAATTCCCCAAAAATTCTCCAAAAAATTTCCCAAAAAAATTCCCCCAAAAAATTCCCCAAAAAATTCCTCAAAAAATTCCCCAAAAATTCCCCAAAAAATTCCCCAAAAATTCCCCCAAAAATTCCCCCAAAAATTCCCCAAAAAATTCCCCAAAAATTCCAAAAAAATTGCCCCAAAATTTCCCCAAATCCCAAACCCCCCAAAAAACTCAAATTTCTCCAAATCCTCTCCAAACTCCCCCAAAATTGCTACAAATTTTCCCCCAAAAATTCGAAAATTTCTCCAAAAAAAACCACCTAAAAATTTCCTGAAAAAATTCCCAAAAATTTCCTGAATTTCCCCCCAAAAATTTCCTGAAAAAATTCCCCAAAACACCCCAAAATTTGGATCCCAAAGGAAATTTGAAAGCCCCCAAAAAACCCTAAAATTTCCCCAAGAATTCCCAGGTGTGTCCCAGGTGGGCCCCCCTTCCCCAGGTGTATCTCAGGTGTGTTTTTCCCTCCCCAGGTGTATCCAGGTGTGCCCCAGGTGTGCTCCAGGTGCTCCCAAGTGTGCCCCAGGTGTGTCCCAGGTGTGCCCCAGGTGTATCCCAGGTGTGTTTCTCTCCCCAGGTGTGTCCCAGGTGTGTTTTTTCCCCCCAGGTGTATCCAGGTGCCTCCAGGTGTCCCCAGGTGTATCTCAGGTGTGTTTTTCCGCCCCAGGTGTATCCAGGTGTGTTCCAGGTGTATCCAGGTGTGCCCCAGGTGCCCCCAGGTGTGTCCCAGGTGCTCCCAGGTGTGCCCAGGTGTACCTGAGGTGTGCCTGGATCTCGATCTCCCTCCTGAGCTGGTGCTCCACCCCTCAGGTGTGTCCCACGTGTATCCAGGTGTGTCCCAGGTGTGTTTTCCCCCCAGGTGTATTCAGGTGTGTCTCAGGTGTGTTTTCCCCCCCAGGTGTATCCCAGGTGTGCCCCAGGTGCCCCCAGGTGTATCCCAGGTGTGCCCAGCTGTACCTGAGGTGTGCCTGGATCTCGATCTCCCTCCTGAGCTGGTGCTCCACCCCTCAGGTGTGTCCCACGTGTATCCAGGTGTGTCCCAGGTGCCCCCAGGTGTGTCCCAGGTGTATCTCAGGTGTGCCCCAGGTGCTCCCAGGTGTATCCCAGGTGTGCCCAGCTGTACCTGAGGTGTGCCTGGATCTCGATCTCCCTCCTGAGCTGGTGCTCCATCCCCTCAGGTGTGTCCCACGTGTATCCAGGTGTGTCCCAGGTGTGCCCAGGTGTGTCCCAGGTGTGTTTTCCCCCCCAGGTGTGCCCCAGGTGCCCCCAGGTGTATCCCAGGTGTATCCAGGTGCCCCAGGTGTATCCCAGGTGTATCCAGGTGCCCCCAGGTGTGCCCCCAGGTGCCCCCAGGTGCTCCCAGGTGTGCCCAGGTGTATCCCAGGTGCCCCCAGGTGTATCCAGGTGTACCCAGGTGCATCCCAGGTGCCCCCAGGTGCCCCCAGGTGTGCCCAGCTGTACCTGAGGTGTGCCTGGATCTCGATCTCCCTCCTGAGCTGGTGCTCCAGCCCCTCAGGTGTGTCCCACGTGTATCCAGGTTCTCCCAGGTGTGCCCCAGGTGCTCCCAGGTGTGCCCCAGGTGCTCCCAGGTGTGTCCCAGGTGCCCCCAGGTGCTCCCAGGTGTATCCAGGTGTATCCCAGGTGCATCCCAGGTGTGCCCAGGTGTACCTGAGGTGTGCCTGGATCTCGATCTCCCTCCTGAGCTGGTGCTCCACCCCTCAGGTGTGTCCCACGTGTATCCAGGTTCTCCCAGGTGTGCCCCAGGTGCTCCCAGGTGTATCCCAGGTGCCCCCAGGTGTGTCCCAGGTCTATCTCAGGTGTGTTTTCCTCCCCCAGGTGTATCCAGGTGTATCCCAGGTGCCCCAGGTGCCCCCAGCTGTACCTGAGGTGTGCCTGGATCTCGATCTCCCTCCTCAGCTGGTGCTCCACGCCCTCCTGCTCCACCTGGGACTTGAAGAGCACCTTGAGAAGCCACCAGGAAGCCGGAGCGCCGCTCCAGCGCCAGGTAAACATTGCCGAACTTGCCCTTGCCCAGCGGGCGGCCGATCTCGAAATCCTCCAGCGAGAAGGAGAGCCTGGGGGACACCTGGGCAGGTGAGGGACACACCTGGGCAGGGGAGGGACAGCTGGGATAGGGGAGGGACACACCTGGGATAGGGGAGGGACACACCTGGGATAGGGAGGGACACACCTGGGATAGGGGAGGGACAGCTGGGATAGGGGAGGGACAGCTGGGATAGGGGAGGGACACACCTGGGCAGGTGAGGAACAGCTGGGCAGGTGGAGACACACCTGGGACAGGGGAGGGACACACCTGGGCAGTGAGGGACAGCTGGGATAGGTGAGGGGACACACCTGGGATAGGGGAGGGACAGCTGGGATAGGGGAGGGACACACCTGGGATAGGGGAGGGACACACCTGGGATAGGGGAGGGACACACCTGGGATAGGGGAGGGACACACCTGGGCAGGGAGGGACACACCTGGGATAGGGGAGACACACCTGGGCAGGGGAGGGACACACCTGGGATAGGGGAGGGACACACCTGGGCAGGGGAGGGACACACCTGGGATAGGGGAGGGACACACCTGGGATAGGGGAGGGACACACCTGGGCAGGGAGGGACACACCTGGGCAGGGGAGGGACACACCTGGGATAGGGGAGGGACACACCTGGGATAGGGGAGGGACACACCTGGGATAGGGGAGGGACACCTGGGACAGGGGAGGGACACACCTGGGATAGGGGAGGGACACACCTGGGATAGGGGAGGGACACACCTGGGATAGGGGAGGGACAGCTGGGACAGGTGAGACACACCTGGGCAGTGAGGGACACACCTGGGATAGGGGAGGGACACACCTGGGATAGGGAGGGACACACCTGGGATAGGGGAGGGACACACCTGGGATAGGGGAGGGACACACCTGGGACAGGTGAGGGACACACCTGGGATAGGGGAGGGACACACCTGGGGCAGGTGAGGGCTCTGGGGCAGGTGGGGAACGTTCCTGATTTGGGGTCACCCCAGTGCCACCCTTGGGGTCCCACGGACCCCCAAAGTCACCCCAAAGTCACCCCAGTGTCACCCCAGGGACCCCAAAGTCACCCCAGTGTCACCCCAGGAAGCCCCAGTATCACCCCAATGTCACCCCAGTGTCACCCCAGGGACCCCCAATGTCACCCCAGTGTCATCCCAGTGTCACCCCAGTGTCACCCCAGTGTCATCCCAGTGTCACCCCAGTGTCACCCCAGGAAGCCCCAGTATCACCCCAGTATCACCCCAATGTCACCCCAGTGTCCCCCAGTGCCCCCAGTGTCACCCCAGGGACCCCCAATGTCACCCCAGTGTCATCCCAGTGTCACCCCAGTGTCACCCCAGTGTCATCCCAGTGTCACCCCAGTGACCTCAATGTCACCCCAGTGTCACCCCAGGGACTTCAGTGTCACCCCAATGTCACCCCAGTGTCACCCCAGTGTACCTCAATGTCACCCCAATGTCACCCCAGAGCCACCCCCAGTGTCACCCCAATGTCACCCCAGTGTCACCTCAATGTCACCACAGGGACCACAGTGTCACCCCAGTGACCCCAATATCACCCCAATGTCACCCCAGTGTCACCCCAGTGCCCCCAGTGTCACCCCAGTAACCCCAGTGTCACCCCAGTGTCACCCCAGTGCCCCCAGTGTCACCCCAGTGCCACCCAGTGTCACCCCAGTGTCACCCCAGTGTCCCCCAGTGCCCCCAGTGCCCCCAGTGCCCCCGTCCCCGCCCCGTCACTCACACGGGTGGGGGAGGGGGCCGAAGCAGCGCTGGGCTCCAGGGGCACCCGCCCCGGCGCCCTGGGGGGATGGGGGTCAGCACCCCAAAACGGCCCCAAACTGCCCTGGGACCCCAAAACACACCTGGGACCCCCAAAAACTGCCCTGGGACCCCAAAACTGACTGAGAACTGCCCTGGGACCCCCAAATTGCCCTGGGACCCCAAAAACACACCTGGGACCCCCAAAACTGCCCTGGGACCCCAAAACACTGCCCTGGGACCCCAAACACACACCTGGGACCCCAAACACTGCCCTGGGACCCCCAAACTGACTGAGAACTGCCCTGGGACCCCCAAACACACCTGGGACCCCCAAAAACTGCCCTGGGACCCCCCAACACTGCCCTGGGACCCCAAAACTGACTGACACCTGCCCCGGGACCCCCAAACTACTGCCCTGGGACCCCCAAACTGCCCTGGGACCCCAAAACTGCCCTGGGACCCCAAAACTGCCCTGGGACCCCCAAAACTGACTGAGAAACTGCCCTGGGACCCCCAAAACGCCCCAAAATCCCCCCAGTTTGCCCCCAAAATCCCCCCAGGACCAGCCAAGTCCCCCAAAAAACCACCCAGGAACCCCCAAACCCCCTCAGGACCCCCAAAAACCCCAAAATCCCCCAGGACCCCCCAAAAATCCCTCACAGGAAACCCCCAAATCCCCCAAAATCGCCTCAGGACCCCCCAAAATCCCCCAGGACCCCCCAAAACCCCCAATCCTCCCCCTTACCTGGCAGTGCTTTCCCAGGTGGATCCGAATTTTGGGGGATCCTTGCGAGGCACCCGGAGTGGGGAGGGGCCAAATTCTGGGGGGAGGAGGGGACACGGGCAGGGGTCACCCCAAAATCCACCCCCAAAATTGGGGGAGGGGGAGGAGCCCCAAAAATTGGGAGGGGTTTCACCTTGGTGAGGGTGGGGGCCACGTTCTCCTTCTGTGCCATCCTGGGGGGCAAAAATGGGGTGGGGGACCCCAAAATCCATCAGGGACCCCAAAATTCATCAGGGGACCCCAAAATCCATCAGGGAAACCCCAAAATTAATCAGGAAACCCCAAAATCCATCAGGGACCCCAAATTTCATCAGGGGACCCCAAAATTCATCAGGGAACCCCAAAATCAATCAGGGAAACCCAAAATTCATCAGGAGACCCCAAAATCAATCAGGGAAACCCAAAATCCATCAGGGGACCCCAAAATGCATCAGGAGACCCCAAAATTCATCAGGAGATCCAAAAATTCATCAGGGGACTCCAAAATCCATCAGGAAACCCAAAAATCCATCAGGGACCCCAAAATCCATCAGGAGACCCCCAAAATTTATCAGGAAACCCAAAATTCATCAGGGGACCCCAACATTTATCAGGAAACATCAAAAAATCCACAAGGGGACCCCAAAATCCATCAAGAAAACCCCAAAATTCATCAAGGGACCCCAAAATCCATCAGGAAACCTAAAATCCATCAGGGGACCCCAAAATTCATCTGGGAACCCTCAGTTTCCCTCAGAAACCCCCTCAGGACCCCAAATATCCCTCAGGACCCCCAATGTCCCCAGGACACCCCAATTTCCCCAGAAACACCCTCAGGACCCCAAATTTCCCTCAGAAACCCCTCAGGACCCCCGGTTCCCTCAGGACCCCCAATTTCCCCAGAAACTCCTTAGAATCCCCCAATTCCCTCAGAAACCCCTCAGGACCCTCAAATATCCCTCAGGACTCTCAATTTACCTCAGAAATTCCCTCAGGACCCCCAGTTACCTCAATATCCCCACAGGACCCCTCAATTCCCCTCAGGATCCCTCAATTCCCCTCAGAAACCCCCTCAGGACCCCCAAATTATTTCAACATCCCTCAGGACCCCCAATTCCCTCAGAAATTCCTCAGGACCCTCAATATCCCTCAGCATTCCCGAATTTTCCCCAGAAACCTCCTCAGAACCCCCAAATTATCTCAATATCCCTCAGCACCCCCAATTCCCTCAGAAATTCCCTCAGGACCCCTACCAATCCCCCTCAGGACCCCCAATTCCCCTCAGAAACTCCTCAGGACCCCCAATATCCCCTCAGCATTCCCGAATCTTCCTCAGAAACCTCCTCAGAATCCCCAAATTATCTCAATATCCCCTCAGGACTCCCCAATTCCCCTCAGAAACCCCCTCAGGACCTCCCAATTATCTCAATATCCCTCAGGACTCCCCAGTTTCCCTCAGAAAACCCCTCAGGATCCCCCCAATTCTCTCAATATCCCCTCAGGACCCCTAATTCCCCTCAGAAATTCCCTCAGGACCCCTAAATCCCCTCAGGACCCCTCAAATCCCCTCAGAAATTCCCTCAGGACCCCTAAATCCCCCTCAGGACCCCTCAAATCCCCTCAGAAATTCCCTCAGGACCCCTAAATCCCCCTCAGGACCCCTCAATTCCCCTCAGAAATTCCCTCAGGACCCTCCATTTTCCCAGAAACCCCTCAGAATCCCCAAATTATCTCAATATCCCCTCACGA
Organism: Luscinia luscinia; assembly: GCA_034336685.1. Lineage (NCBI taxonomy): Eukaryota > Metazoa > Chordata > Aves > Passeriformes > Muscicapidae > Luscinia > Luscinia luscinia. The sequence continues at coordinate 15,076 of JAKWBO010000550.1, forward strand.
CGCCCAATTCCCTTAGAAATTCCCTCAGCACCCCCAATTACCTCAATACCCCCACAGGACCCCCAAATATCCCCTCAGAAACCACCTCAGCACCCCCAATTTCCCCAGAAACCCCTCAGGACCCTCAATTCTCTCAATATCCCCTTAATACCCCTAAATTCCCTCAGAAACCTCCCAATTTCCCTCAGAAATTCCCTCAGGATCCCCAATTCTCTCAACATCCCCTCAGGACCCCCAATTCCCTCAGAAATTCCCTCAGAATCCCTCCATTCTCTCAATATCCCTCAGCAACCCCAGTTCCCCTCAGAAACCCCCTCAGGACCCCCAATATCCCCTCAGCACCCCCGAATTTTCCCCAGAAACCTCCTCAGAATCCTCGAATTCTCTCAACATCCCCTCAGGACCCCCCAATTCCCCTCAGAAATTCCCTCAGGACCCCTAAATCCCCCTCAGGACCCCCAATTCCCCTCAGAAATTCCCTCAGGACCCCAATATCCCTCAGCACCCCCAATTCCCTCAGAAACCCCTCAGGACCCCCAATATCCCCTAAGCATTCCCGATTTTTCCCCAGAAACCTCTCTCAGAATCCCCAAATTATCTCAATATCCCCTCAGGACTCCCCAATTCCCCTCAGAAACCCCTCAGAATCCCCCATTCTCTCAATATCCCCTCAGCACCCCCCAATTCCTCAGAAATTCCTTCAGGACCCCTAAAACCCCTCAGGACCCCCAATATCCCCCTCAGCACCCCCCAGTTCCCCTCAGAAACTCCCTCAGAACCCTCCAGTTCCTTCAGTGTCCCTCAGGACCCCCAATTCCCCTCAGAAACCCCGCTCAGGACCCCTAAATCCCCCTCAGGACCCCCCAATATCCCTCAGGACCCCCAATTCCCTCAGAAACTCCTCAGGACCCCTCAATTCCCCTCAGGAGCCCCAGTTTCTCTCAGGACCCCCCAGTTCTCCTCAGCACCCCTGAATTTCCCTCAGAAAACCCCTGGGCACCCCCAAATCCCCTCAGGACCCCCAAAACTCCCCCTCAAACCGCCCCAACCTCCGCTCCTCACCCGCCGCCCGTCGCTGTCGCCGCCGCTGCTTCAAATTCGCCCCGCGCGCTCCCATTGGCCGCCGCCCGCGCGCGCCGCGTTCCTATTGGTCCATTCATCCCAAAGCCCCGCCCACCCCCAGCGCGACGCGTTCCTATTGGTCCGTTTATCCTTAAGCCCCGCCCACCCGGCGTGTAGTGCGTTCCTATTGGTCTCCGCCTCACGAAGCCCCGCCCACCCTCGCGTGGAGTGGCCAATCAGCGCTCGGCTGCGCGGTCACGTGGGAAGGCGGCGGCCATTTTGTGTCCGGCCGTTCCGCCCGGCAACGGGGGCGGGGCCGAGAGGGGCGGCGGCCAATCAGGGAGCGGGGGCACCAGTATGGACCAGTATGGACCAGTATGGACCAGTATGGGCCAGTATAGACCAGGATGGGCCAGTATGGGCCAGTATGGACCAGTATGGACCAGGATAGACCAGGATAGACCAGGATAGACCAGTATGGACCAGTATGGACCAGTATAGACCAGTATGGATCTATATAGACCAGTATAGACCAGTAAAAACCAATACAGGCCAGTATAGACCAGTATGGACCAGTACGGACCAGTATGAACCCGTACTAGACAGTATGGACCAGTACAAAACAGTACAGACCAGTACGGACCAGTATGGAATAATCCAGACCAGTATAGACCAGTATAGACCAGTATGGACCATTATGGACCAGTCCAGACCAGTACAGACCAGTATACACCATTATGGACCAGTACAAAGCAGTTTTGGCCACCATGAGCAGTGCAAACCCTTATGGACCAGTATAGACCAGTATGGGCTGTTACAAACCAGTTCAAACCAGTATCGACAAAAATAAACCAGTGTAAGGCGCCATGATTTAGTACAAACCAGTATAAACCAGTATGAACCAGTACAGGCCTCTACAGGCCAGCGCAGCCCAGTATACACCAGTACAACTCAGTACACCCCAGTATAACCCAGTATAAACCAGTACAACCCATTATAACCCAGTATAACCCAGTACACCCCAGTATAACCCAGTATAATCCAGTATTGCCCAGTATAACCCAGTATAAACCAGTACAACCCAGTACACCCCAGTATCACCCAGTATAGCCCAGTATAACCCAGTATCGCCCAGTATAGCCCAGTATACACCAGTACACCCCAGTATAACCCAGTACAACCCAGCACAGCCCAGTATCGCCCAGTATAACCCAGTATAAACCAGTATAACCCGTATCACCCAGTATAGCCCAGTATAACCCAGTATAAACCAGTATAGCCCAGTATAACCCAGTTCATCCCAGTCCATCCCAGAAAAATTCGGGAAAATTTCCGGGAAATTTGGGGAAATTGGGGGGAAAAAATTGGGAAAATTTGGGGAAAATTTTGGGGAATTTCAGGGAAAATTTTGGGAAAATTTTGAGAAAATTTGGGAAAATTTCAGAAAAATTTGGGAAAATTTCAGGGAATTTTTGGGGAAAATTTAGAGAAAATTTGGGGAATTGCAGGAAAAATTTGGGAAAATTTCTGGGAAAATCTGGGGGAAATTCAGGAAAAATTGGGAAAATTTTGGGAAAAATTTGGGGAATTTTAGGAAAATTTGGGAAAATTTGAGGAAAAATTTGGGAAAATTTCAGGAAAATTTGGGAAAATTTGAGGAAAAAATTTTGGGAAATTTCAGGGAAATTTTTGGGAAATTTCAGGAAAATTTTGGGAATTTTTGAGAAAATTTGGGAAAATTTGAGAAAAAAATTTGGGGAATTTCAGGAAAATTTGGGAAATTTTTTTTTCGGAAAATTTTGGCAAATTTCAGGAAATTTTGGAAAATCTCAGGAAAATTTGGGGAACCCCCCAGCCCCTCCCCCACCAGGAAATGACCAAAAGGATTTATGTAAATTTATTTAAATTAGGTTTATGCAAATTTATTTAAATTAGGGGAGCGACCCCAAAAGGGAATTTTGGGAATTTTGGGGTCCCAGTTTGGGATTTTGGGGATTTTTGGGGTTTCAGTTCAAATTTTGGGGGTTTTTTGGATCAGGATTTTGGGGGTTTTGGGGTTTTTTGGGGTCAGGATTTAGGATATTTTGGGGTTTTTTGGGTCTGTCAATCAAGATTTGGGGGTTTTTTTGATTATTTGGGTTTTTGGGCTCAGGAATTTGGGGTTTTTTGGGGGGTTTTATCAGGAATTTGGGGATTTTTGGGGTCAGAATTCGGAATTTTTTGGGTATTTTTTGGATTTTGGGGTCTGTCAGTCAGGATTTGGAATTTTTGGGGTCTCATTCTGCAGTTTGGGGGTCTGAGTCAGGATTTGGGGTTTTTGGGTTTTCAATCAGGATTTGGGTGTTTTTGGGGAGTTTTTGGGTCAGAAATTTGGGATTTTTTGGGATTTTGGGGTCAGGAATTTGGGGTTTTTGGGGTTTGGGGGCCAGGATTTGGGGTTTTTGGGGTCTGTCAAACCGAATTTGGGGTCTGTCTCAGAAATTTGGGGGTTTTGGGGGTGTTTTTGGGGTTTTGGAGTCTGTCAATCAGGATTTTGGGTTTTTGGGGTCAGGATTTGGGGTTTTTGGGTTTTGGGTCAGGAATTTGGGGATTTTTTGGGGGTTTTTGGGGGTTTGGGTCAGGAATTTGGGATTTTGGGGTTTTTGGGTCAGGAATATGGGGATTTTGGGATTTTTTGGGATCAGGAATTTGGGGATTTTGGGATTTTTGGGATTTTTTGTGGTCAGGAATTTGGGGATTTTTTGGGGGTTTTTTGGGGTCAGGAATTTGGGGGTTTTGGGATTTTTGGGGTCAGGAATTTGGGATTTTGTGGATTTTGGGGTCAGATTTTGGGATTTTTGGGATTTTGGGATTTTTAGGGTCAGGAATTTGGGATTTTGGGGATTTTGGGGATTTTTGGGGTCAGGAATTTGGGGTTTTTGGGATTTTTGGGATTTTTGGGATTTTTGGGGTCAGGAATTTGGGATTTTTGGGGTCAGGAATTTGGATCTTTGGGATTTTTAGGATTTTTAGGGTCAGGAATTGGGGTTCCTGGGCCCGAAGTCGGAGCAGCGAGGTACGGCGTCACCGGAACAGGGGCGGGTTTGGGGTTTGATCCGGGACTTGGGGATTTTTTTGGGGGGATTTTTGGGGTTTTTGGGGTCAGGAATTTGGGATTTTTGGAATTTTGGGATTTTGGGATTTAGGGTCAGGAATTGGGGTTCCTGGGCCCGGAAGTAGAGCATGGCTGCACGAAGGCGTCACCGGAACAGGGGCGGGTTTGGGGTGTGATCCAGAATTTGGGGTCAGGAATTTGGGATTTTTGGGTCAGGATTTTTGGGATTTTGGGGGTTTTGGGGTCAGAAATTTGGGATTTTTGGGATTTTAGGATTTTTGGGTCAGGAATTTGGGTTCCTGGGCCCGAGTTGGGCAGCTGAGCGCACGCAAGGCGTCACCGGAACAGGGGCGGGTTTGGGGTTTGGTCCAGAATTTGGGGATTTTTTGGGGGGGATTTTTTGGGGTTTTGGGGGTCAGGAATTTGGGATTTTTGGGATTTTTGGGATTTTGGGGTCAGGAATTGGGGTTCCTGGGCCGAGAAGTAGGGCAGCGAAAGCTGTACGAAGGCGTCACCCCGAACAGGGGGGGCGGGTTTGGGGTTTTGGAGTCAGGAATTTGGGGATTTTTGGGGTTTTTGGGGTCAGGAATTTGGATTTTTGGGATTTTTGGGATTTTTGGGGTTTTAGGGTCAGGAATTGGGGTTCCTGGGCCCGAGTAGAGCAGCGAAGCGCCTGAGGCGTCACCGGAACAGGGGCGGGTTTGGGGTGTGATCCGAATTTGGGGATTTTTGGGGGGTTTTTGGGGTCAGAAATTTGGGATTTTTGGGATTTTTGGGATTTTTAGGATTTTTAGGGTCAGGAGTTGGGGTTCCTGGGCCCGAAGTAGGGCAGCGAGCGCACGAAGGCGTCAGAGCTGCGGAACAGGGGCGGGTTTGGGGTTTTTGGAGTCAGGAATTTGGGAATTTTGGGTCAGAAATTTGGGATTTTTGGGATTTTTGGGGTTTTAGGGTCAGGAATTTGGGTTCCTGGGCCCGAGGTCGGGCAGCGAGCGCACGAAGGCGTCACCGGAACAGGGGCGGGTTTGGGGTTTGATCCGGAATTTGGGGTCAGATTTTGCGGTTTTTGGGTCAGGATTTTGGGATTTTTGGGATTTTTAGGGTCAGGAATTTTGGGTTCCTGGGGCCCCGAAGTAAGGCAAGCGCCTGAAGGCGCTGCCGGAACAGGGGCGGGTTTGGGGTTTTGGAGTCAGGAATTTGGGGATTTTGGGGTTTTGGGGTCAGGAATTTGGATTTTTGGGATTTTTGGGATTTTTAGGATTTTTGGGGTCAGGAATTGGGGTTCCTGGGCCCTAAGTAGGCAGCGAAGCGCACGAAGGCGTCCACCGGAACAGGGGCGGGTTTGGGGTTTTGAGTCAGGAATTTGGGGATTTTTGGGGGGGATTTTTGGGGTCAGGAATTTGGGATTTTTGGGAATTTTTGGGGTTTTTGGGGTCAGGAATTGGGGTTCCTGGGCCCGAAGTAGGGCAGCGAGCGCACGAAGGCGTCCAGGCGCTGCCGGAACAGGAGGCTCTGCACCGGCGCCCGGGGCGGGCACAGCGGATTCTTCACCACCAACTCCACGAAAAGCTGCAGAAAAACCCCAAATTCGGGGAAATTTTGGGTTATTTTGGGGGAAAATCCCAAATTTGGGGGGAAATTGGGGCGTTTGGGGGAATTAATGGGATTTTAAGGGAAAAAATCTCAATATTTTGGGGGAAAAAGCAAAATTTCCTCTTATTTTGGGGTAATTTTGGGGAAAAAATCTCAATATTTTGGGGAAAATCCCAATTATTTTTTTGGGGAAAATCCTGTTGTTTTGGGTAAATTTTGAGAGAAAAGATTCTATTATTTCAGGAGAAAAAATCCCATTATTTTAGGGCAATTTTGGCAAAAATTTCCCATTATTTTGGGAGGAAAATCCCAATATATTGGGGGAATTTTGGAGGAAAAATCCCGATATTTTCGTGGGAATTTGGGGAGAAAAATCCCATAATTTTGGGAGGAAATTCCCATTATTTTGGGGAAATTTGGGAAAAAATTCCCATTATTTTGGGAGGAAAATCCCAAGTGTTTGGGGCAACTTTGGCAGAAAAATTCCTTTCTTTTGGGAGAAAAATCCGGTTATTTTGGGGAAATTTTGGCAGAAAAATCCCATTATTTTGCGGGAAAAAAATCCCATTTTTTGGGGAGGATAATCCCATTTTTTGGGCAAGAAAATCACATTTTTTTAGGGCAAAAATCCCATTTTTTGGGGGACAATCTAATTTTTTGGGGAAAAATCCCATTATTTTGGGGAGGAAAATCCCATTTTTTTAGGGCAAAAATCCCATTCTTTAGGGGAGAAAATCCCATTATTTTGGGGGAAAATCCCATTATTTTAGTGGGAAAAATCCCATTTTTTAGGGAGAAAAATCCCATTATTTTGGGGAGAAAAATCCCATTTTTTAGGGGAAAAAATCCCATTATTTTGGGGAGGAAAAATCCCATTATTTTGGGGGAAAAATCCTGTTATTTTGGGGAAAAATTCCATTTTTTAGGGGAGAAAATCCCATTATTGTGGGGAAAAAATCCCATTTTTTAGGGGAGAAAATCCCATTATTTTGGGGAGGAAAATCCCGTTTTTTAGGGGGAAAATCCCATTATTTTGGGAAAAATCCTATTATTTTGGGTAGAAAAATCCCATTATTTAGGGGCAAAATCCCCTTTTTTTTTTTGGAAAAAATCCCTTTATTCTGGGGAGGAAAATCCCATTTTTGGGGGAAAAATCCCATTATTTGGGGGAAAAATCCCATTATTTTAGCGGGGAAAATCCCATTTTTTCGGGGAAAAAATTCCATTTTTTAGGGGAGAAAATCCCATTATTTTGGGGGAAAAATCCCATTATTTTAGGGCAAAAATCCCATTTTTTTAGGGGGAAAAAGTCCCATTTTTTTAGGGAGAAAAATCCCATTATTTTGGGGAAAAATCCCGTTATTTTGGGGAGGAAAATCCCATTTTTTAGGGCAAAAATCCCATTTTTTAGGGGAGAAAATCCCATTTTTTAGGGGAAAAAATCCCATTATTTTGGGAAAAAAATCCCATTATTTTGGGGAAAAATCCCATTTTTTGGGGGATAAATCCCATTATTTCTCAGAGCTGATTTTCCAATTTCAGACAGAATTTCAGGATCCGGATTTCAGGATTTGGGTTGGAAATTTGGGTTTTCAGCACCCGAATTTTGGGATATTTTGGGATATTTTGGGACATATTTTTGGGAAATTTTGGGATATATTTTTGGGATATTTTGGGATATTTTTAGGATATTTTGAGATATATTTTTGGGATATTATGCTATATATTTTTGGGATATTTTGAGATATTTTTTGGGCTATTTTGGGATATATTTTGGGATATTTTGAGATATATTTTTGGGATATTTTTGGGATATTTTTGGGATATTTTAGGATATTTTGAGATATATTTTTGGGATATGTTAGGATATATTTTGGGATATTTTGGGATATTTTTGGGATATTTTGGGATATATCTTTTGGGATATTTAGGGATATTTTGGGATATATTTAGGGATATTTTGGGATATATTTTTGGGATTTTTTTTGGCTATTTTGGGATATTTTTGGGGCTATTTTGGGATATTTTTGGGATATTTTGGGATATATTTCTGTATATTTAGGGATATTTTTGGGATATATTTTGGGATATTTTGGGATATATTTTGGGATATTTTTGGGATATTTGGGATATATTTTTGGGATATTATGGGATATGTTTTTGGGATATTTCAGGATATTTCAGGATATTTTAGAATATATTTTTGCAATATTTTGGGATATATTTTTGGGATATTTCAGGATATTTTGGGATAATTTGAGATATATTTTGGGATATATTTTGGGATATTTTGAGATATATTTTTGGGATAGTTTGGGATATTTTTGGGATATTTTGGGATATATTTTTGGGATATTTTGGGATATTTTTGGGATATTTGGGATATTTTTGGGATATTTTTGGGATATAGTTTTGGGATATTTGGGGATATTTCAGGATATTTTAGGATATATTTTTGGGATAATTTGGGATATATTTTTGGGATATTTCGGGATATTTCAGGATATTTTAGGATATATTTTTGGGACACATTTGTGATATTTTTTGGGCACTCACGTTGCTGTAGATGTGCTGCAGCGCCCGGATTGGGGATATTTCAGTACATTTCTGTACATTTCTGTACATCTCTCTATATCTCTCTATATTTAGGGACATTTCAGGGTATTTATGTATATTTTGGGATATTTTCGGACACATTTTGGATACATTTTGGGCACTCACGTTGCTGTAGATGTGCTGCAGGGCCTGGATTGGGGATATTTCTGTACATTTCTGTATATCTCTCTATATTTATGTACATTTCTCTATATTTCTGTATATTTATGCATATTTAGGGATATTTTGGGATATTTTCTGACACATTTTGGGTTTTTTTTGGCACTCACGTTGCTGTAGATGTGCTGCAGCGCCCGGATTGGGGATATTTCTGTACATTTCTGTACATTTCAGTGCATTTCTGTACATTTCTGTATATTTATGCATATTTTGGGATACTTTTGGGATATTTTGGGACACATTTTGGGCACTCACGTTGCTGTAGATGTGCTGCAGGGCCCGGATTGGGGATATTTCTGTACATTTCAGTACATTTCTCTATATCTCTCTATATTTATGTACATTTCTCTATATTTCTGTATATTTATGCATATTTAGGGATATTTTGGGATATTTTGGGACACATTTTGGGATACATTTTTTGGCACTCCCGTTGCTGTAGATGTGCTGCAGGGCCCGGATTGGGGATATTTCTGTACATTTCAGTACATTTCTGTACCTTTCTGTATATCTCGGTATATTTCAGTATATCTCTCTATATTTATGTACATTTCTCTATATTTCTGTATATTTATGCATATTTAGGAATATTTTTGGGATATTTTTTGGGCACTCACGTTGCTGTAGATGTGCTGCAGCGCCCGGATTGGGGATATTTCTGTACATTTCTGTATATCTCTCTATATCTCTGTATATTTCTGTATATTTATGCATATTTAGGGATACTTTTGGGATATTTTTGGGACATTTTTTGGGCACTCACGTTGCTGTAGATGTGCTGCAGGGCCCGGATTGGGGATATTTCTGTACATTTCTCTATATTTCTCTATATTTCTGTACATCTCTCTATATTTATGGATATTTTGGGATACTTTTGGGATATTTTGGGATATGTTGGGACACATTTGGGATATTTTTTTGGGCACTCACGTTGCTGTAGATGTGCTGCAGGGCCCGGATTGGGAATATTTCAGTACATTTCTGTACATTTCTCTATATTTCTGTACATTTCTCTATATTTATGCATATTTTGGGATATTTTGGGACACATTTTGGGATATATTTGGGCACTCACGTTGCTGTAGATGTGCTGCAGGACCCGGATTGGGGATATTTCTGTACATTTCTGTACATTTCAGTACATTTCTCAATATTTCAGTATATTTCTCTATATTTAGGGATATTTTGGGACACATTTTGGATACATTTTGGCACTCACGTTGCTGTAGATGTGCTGCAGGGCCCGGATTGGGGATATTTCTGTACATTTCTGTACATTTCTCAATATTTCAGTATATCTCTCTATATTTAGGGATATTTTTGGATATTTTGGGATATTTTTTTGGCACTCACGTTGCTGTAGATGTGCTGCAGCGCCTCGCGCGCGCTGCCCACGCCCAGGTCGGTGTTGAGCGCCAGGCGCAGCCCCGAGGGCGTCTCCAGGTAGTGCAGCCGGTACTTGCTGGTGTGGAACGCCACGAACCCGTCCCGCCCGGCCGGATAAGGAGCCAAAAACGCCCAAAAAATCCCAAAATCCCCAAAAATCCCGAATTCCCCAGCCACAGAAACCCGAAACCCGCGGCCAAATCGGCCAAAATTTGGTCAAAATCGGCCCAAAAACGGCTCAGATTTGATTAAATCAGCCTCAGAACCGCCCCCAGATCCCAAAAATTCCCAAAAAATTTCAAATTCCTGCCCCAAATCTCAAAACCCCTAAAATTCCCAAAAATGCCCAAAAAATTCCCGAAAAATTCCCTGAAAATCCCCTATCCAAAATCCCCCAAAACCCCTAAAATTCCCAAAAAGTTCCCAAAATTCATCCAATCTAAAATCCCCAAAACCTCAAAATTCCCAGAAAAGTTCCCAAAAAATTCCCCCAAAAAATTCCCAAAAAATCCCCAATTCCCATCCCCAAATCCCAAACCCCCTAAAATTCCAAAAAGTTTCCCAAAAATTCAGATCCAAAATTCCCCAAAAATTCAAAAAATCCCCCAAAAATCCCCCAAATTTCCGACCCCAAATCCCAAAACCCCTAAACTTCCCAGAAAAGTTCCCAAAAATTCCCAAAAAGTTCCCTAAAATCCCCCAAAAAGCCCAAAATTCCCACCCCAAATCCCAGAACCCCCAAAAATCCCAGAAAATACAAAAAACAAAACCCCCAAAATTCACAAAAATCACCAAAATGCCCCAAATTTTCCCAAATCCCCCAAAACCCTCAAATTTCCCAAAATTCCTAAAAATTCCCCAAAAATCCCCCAAAAATCCCAAATTCCCCATCCCCAAATCCCAAACCCCTAAAATTGCTAAAAATTCCCAAAATTCCCCCAAAAATTCCCTAATAATTCCCCAAAATCCCCCAAAATTCCCAAAGTTTCCCAAAATCCCAAATTCCCACCCCAAATCCAAAACCCCCAAAATTCCCAGAAAATACAAAAAAAACCCCAAAATTTTCCCAAAATCCCAAACTTCCCCAAAATCCCCAATATTCCCCAAATTCTCCAAATCTTCCCTAAATTTCCCCAAATTTCTCCTCAAATTTTCCCTCAAAATCCCCAAAACTCCTCAAACTTTCCCAAAATTCCCCAAATTCTCCCAAATTTCCCCAAATTCTCCCAAAAATCCTCCAAATTCCCCAAATTTCCCCCAAACTCCCAAATTTCTCCCAATATCCCCAAAATCCCCCAAATTGCCCCACATTTTTTCCCATTTCCCCAAATTTTCCCCCAAAATCACCAAAATTTCCCCAAAATTCCCAAATTTTCCCCCAAACTCCCAAATTTCTCCCAAATTCCCCAAATTTCTCCCAAAAATCCCCAAATTTTCCCAAATTTCTCTCAAATTTCTCCCAAAATTCCCCCAAAATTCCCCAAATTTCCCCCAAACTCCCAAATTTCTCCCAAAATTTTCTCCAAAATTCCCTCAAAATTTTCTCCAAAATTCCCTCAAAAATTTCCCAAAATTCCCCAAATTTCCCCCAAAATTCCCCCAAAATTTCCCCAAATTTCTCCCAAATTCTCCAAATTTCCCCAAATTCGCCGCAAATTTTCTCCCAAATTCCCTCAAAATCCCCAAAATTTCCTCAAAATTTCCAAATTTCCTCCAAATTTCCCCAAATTCCTCCCCAAATTTTCTCCCCAAATTCCCCAAAACCACCAAAATTTCCCCAAAATTCCCAAATTTCTTCCACATTTTCTCCAAAATTCTCCTTAAAATCCCCAAAATTTCCTCAAAATTTTCCCAAAATTCCCCAAAATTCCCCAAATTTCCCCAAAATTCCCCAAATTTCTCCCAAAATCCCCCAAATTCCCCAAATTTTCCCCAAAATTTCCCCAGAATTCCCCAAATTTCTCCCAAATTCCCAAATTTCCCCAAATTCCCCAAATTCCCCAAATTCCCAAATTTCCCCAAAATTCCCCAGAATTCCCCAAATTTTCTCCAAAATTCCCTCAAAATCCCCCAAAATTCCACAAATTTCCCCAAAATTCCCAGAATTTCTACCAAATTTCCCCAAATTTCTCCCAAAATTCCCCAAATTTCCCCCAAATTCCCCAAATTTCCCCCAAATTTGTCCAAAATTCTCCCAAATTTCCCCAAAATTCCCCGAAATTCCCCAAAATTCCCCGAAATTCCCCAAAATTCCCCAAATTTCTGACAAATTTCTGACAAATTTCTCCCAAATTTCCCCAAATTTCCCCAAAATTTCCCCAAATTTCCCCAAAATTTCCCCAAATTTTCCCCAGAATTCCCCAAAATTTTCCAAAATTCCCCAAATCCCCAAAATCCCCAAAATTCCCCAAATTCGGATACATGTCCGTCGGGCTCATCTTGGCCACGAAGGATCGGAGCGAGAAAAGCATCCCGAACATCAGCTTGAACTCCTGGGGAAATTTGGGAAATTTGGGAAATTTGGGGAATTTGGGAAAAATTTGGGAAAAATTTGGGGAATTTGGGGGAATTTTGGAAAAAATTTGGGAGAAATCTGGGAAAATTCAGGGAGTTTGGGGGAAATTTGGGGAATTTGGGGAGGAATTTGGGGAATTTTGGGGAAATTTGGGAAAATTGGGAGAAATTTGGCAGAAATTTTGGGAAATTTAGAGAGAAATTCTGGGGAATTTGGGAAAATTTCGGAAATTTTGGGGAAATTTTGGGGAATTTTTGGGGAAATTTGGGGAATTTTGGAAGAAATTTGGGAGAAATTTGGGAGAATTTGGGAGAAATTTCAGAAATTTTGGGGAAATTTTGGGGAAATTTTGGGGAAATTTGGGAGAAATTTGGGAAAATTTGGAGAAATTTTGGGAATTTTGGAAGAAATTTGGGAGAAATTTGGGAGAATTTGAGAGAAATTTCAGAAATTTTGGGGAAATTTTGGGGAAATTTGGGAGAAATTTGGGGAAATTTGGGAAAATTCTGGGGAGAAATTTGGGGAAATTCTGGGGAAATTTGGGAGAAATTTGGGTAATTTGGGAGAAATTTGGGGAAATTTGAGAGAAATTTGGGGAAATTTGGGAGAAATTTGGGGAAATTTGGGGAAATTTGGGGAGGAGAAATTTGGGGAAATTTGGGGAAATTTGGGGAATTTTGGAAAAAATTTGGGAGAAATCTGGGAAAATTCAGGGAGTTTGGGGGAAATTTGGGAGAAATTTGGGGAGGAATTTGGGGAATTTTGGGGAAATTTCGGAAAATTTGGAGAAATTTTCAGAATTTTGGGAGAAATTTGGGAGAATTTGGGAGAAATTTGGAGAAATTTGGAGAATTTTGGGGAAAATTTGGGAAAATTTGAAGAAATTTGGGGAAATTTGGGGGAATTTGGGGGAAATTTGGGGAATTTGGAGAAATTTGGGAGAAATTTGGGGAAGTTTTGAGAAATTTGGGGAAATTTGGGGGAAATTTGGGAGAAATTTGGAGAAATTTGGGGGAAATTTGGGGGAATTTGGAGAAATCTGGGAGAAATTTTGGGGAATTTTGGAAGAAATTTGGGAGAATTTTGGAGAAATTTGGGGAAATTTGGGGAAATTTGGGGGAAATTTGGGGAATTTGGGGAATTTTGGGGAAATTTGGGGGAATTTGGAGAAATCTGGGGAATTTTGGGAAAAATTTGAGAGAAATTTGGGAAAATTCAGGGAGTTTGGGGGAAATTTGGAGAAATTTGGGAAAATTTGGGGAAATTTGGAAAAATTTGGGGGAAATTTGGGGGAATTTGGGATAAATTTGGGAGAAATTTGGCAGAAATTTTGGGAAATTTGGGAGAAATTTGGGGAATTTGGGAAAAATTTCGGAAATTTTGGGGAAATTTTGGGGAATTTTTGGGGAAATTTGGGGAAATTTGGGAGAAATTTGGGGAAATTTGGGAGAAATTTGGGGAAATTTGGGGGAAATTTGGGAGAAATTCAAGAAATTTAAGGAGAAATTTGGCAGAAATTTGGGGAATTTTGGGAAAATTTTGGGAAATTTGGGAGAAATTTGGGAGAAATTGGGGAAATTTGAGAGAAATTTGGGGAAATTTGGGAAAATTTGGGGAAATTTGGGAAATTTGGGGAAATTTTGGGGAATTTTGGGAAATTTGGGAGAAATTTGGGGAAATTTGGGGAAATTTGGAGAAATCTGGGGAAATTTGGGGAAATTTGGAGAAATCTGGGAGGAATTTGGGGAGGAATTTGGGGAAATTTGGGAGAAATTTGGGGAAATTTGGGAAATTTGGGAGAAATTTGGGAGGAATTTGGGGAAATTTGGGAGAAATTTGGGGAAATTTGGGAAAATTTGGAAAAATTTGGAGAATTTTGGGAGAAATTTGGGGAAATTTAGGAATTTGGAGAAACTTGAGAGAAATTTGGGGAAATTTGGGAAAATTTGGGGAAATTTGAGGAGAAATTTGGGAAATTTGGGAAATTTAGGGAAATTTGGGAGAAATTTAGGGAAATTTGAGAGAAATTTGGGAGAAAATTTGGGAGGTTTGGGAGAAAATTTGGGGAGATTCAGGGAGTTTGAGGGAAATTTGGGAGAAATTTGGGAAATTTGGGAGAAATTAGGGAAAATTGGGGAGAAATTTGGGGAAACTTGAGGGGGGGGGGTGTGGGAAAATTTCCCAAAATTCCCAAATTCCCGAAAAAAAATTCCCAAAAAATTCCCCAAGAAATTCCCCAGAAAATCCCAAAAAATCCCAAAGAAAATCCAAAGAAATTCCAAAAATTCCCCAAAAAATTCCCAAAAAATTCCAAAAAAATTCCCAAAAAATTCACCCAAAAATCAATCAAAATTCCAAAAATTAAAAAAAAAATCCCAAAAAAGTCCCCAAAAAAATCCCCAAAAAATAAAAAAAAATTCCAAAAATTCCCTAAAAAACCCCCCAAAAATCCAAAAAAATTTCCAAAAATTCCCCGAAAAATTCCCAAAAAATCCAAAAAAATTCCAAAAACTCCCAAAATCCCCAAAATTCCCCAAAAATTCCCAAAAATTCCCAAAAATTCCCCAAAACCCCAAAAAATCAAAAAAATTCCAAAATTCCCGAAAAATTCCCAAAAAATTCCCTAAAAACCCCCAAAAAGTCCAAAAATTCCGAAAAATTCCCAAAAAAATTCCCAAAAAAATTTTAAAAAATTCCCAAAAAATTCCCAAAAATTCCCCAAAAAATCCCCCCAAAAATCCAAAAAAATTCCAAAAACAATCCAAAGAAATTCCAAAAATTCCCAAAAATTCCCGAAAAATTCCCCAAAAAATCTAAAAAAATTCCCCAAAAATTCCCCAAAAATCCCCCAAAAATTCCAAAAAAATTCCCCCAAAAATTCCCAAAATTCCCAAATAAACGTTCCAAAAAATTCGAAGAATTCACCAAAAAGTCCCCAAAAAATCCCCCAAAAAATCAAAAGATTCCCAAAAATTCCTAAAAAATCCCGAAAAATAAAAAAAATTCCAAAAAATTCCCAAAACTCCCAAAAATCCCTCAAAAATTCCCAAAAATCCCCAAAAATTCCCCTAAAAATATCAAAAAAATTCAAAAATTCCCCAAAAATTCCTCCAAAAATTCCCCAAAAAATCCCCATAAAAATTTCAAAAAATTCCCAAAATTTCCCAAAAATTCCCAAAAACATTCCAAAAACTTCCAAGAATTCACTAAAAAGTCCCCAAAAAAATCAAAAAAAATTCCAAAAAAACCCCAAAGAAATTCCAAAAATTCCCCAAAAAATCCCCAAAATTCCCCAAAAAATTCCCAAAATTCCCAAAAAACGTTCCAAAAATTCCAAAAATTCACTAAAAATTCCCCAAAAAATCCCCCCAAAAATATAAAAATCCCCAAAAAATAAAAAAAATGCCAAAAATTCCCAAAAAATAACGAAAAATATTTTTAAAAAATCCAAAGAAATTCCAAAAATTCCCCAAGAAATTCCCAAAAAATCCCCAAAAAATTCCCCCAAAAAAATCAAAAAAAAATTCCAAAAATTCCCTAAAAAACCCCCAGAAAATCAAGAAAAATTCCCAAAAATTCCCAAAAAACCCCAAAAAAATCCCCCAAAAATTCCCAAAAAATCCCCCAAAAATTCCAAAAATTCCTCCAAAAAAATCTGAAAAATTCCCAAAAATTCCCAAAAAACCCCCAAAAAATCAAAAAAATTACAAAAATTCCCGAAAAATTCCCAAAAATTCCTAAAAACCGCTAAAGTCCCAAAAATTCCCCAAAAAGTCCAAAAATTTCCCAAAAAATCCCAAAAATTTCCAAAAATTCCCAAAATTTCCCAAAAATCCCCCAAAAATCCAAAAAATTCCAAAAAAAATCCAAAAAAATTCCTCAAAAATTCCCCCAAAAATTCCCCAAAAAATCCCCCAAAAATTCCCAAAAAATTCCCCAAAAAATTCCCAAAATTCCCAAAAAACCTTCCAAAAAATTCCAAGAATTCACTAAAAAGGTCCCCAAAAAATCCCCCCAAAAAATCAAAAAGATTCCCAAAAAAATCCCAAAAAAATCCCCAAAAAATACAAAAAAATACAAAAAAATTCCCAAAAAATCCCCAAAAAATTCGCAAAAAAATCCAAAAAATTCCAAAAAATTCCCCAATTCCCCAAATTCCCCAAAATTCCCCAAAATTCCTGAAATTCCTCACCTCCTCCTGGGGGATGCCCGGGGCTCTCCTGCGGTGCCACTCGCTGTAGAACAGGCAGGACCCGCCCCGGTCGAAAATGTACAAATTGTGGATGGTCATGGTGCCCAAAAATCCCCAAAATTCCCCCAAAAAATTCCCAAAAATATCCAAAAATATCCAGGAATCCCAAATCCAAACGGGGAACCCAAAAAAATCCGGGAGTGGGGAGAAAGTTCCTGTGGGAAAGAGAGAAAATTCAAATTTTAGCCCAAATTTCGGAGGAAAAATGGGGATTTTTGGAGGAATTTTAAATCTAGAGAAATTCAAAAATTCAGCAGAATAAGCACAAAGATTATCCCAGAAAATAAAAAAAATTCCAAAAAAATTATTAAAAATTTCCCCAAAATTCCTAAAAATTTCCCTAAAAATTCCTAAATATTCCACAAAATTCACCCCAAAATTCCTAAAAAATTCCCCAAAAATTCCTAAAAAATTCCCAAAAAATTCCCAAACAATTCCTAAAATTTCCCCAAAATTCCCTCCAAAATTCCAAAAAAATTCCCAAAAAATTCCCAAAAAAATCCCAAAATTTTCAAAAAAAAATTCCAAAAAAATCTGCAAAATTCCATTAAAAACTCCCAAAAATTCCACCAAAAATTATTAAAAAATTATCAAAAATTCCACAAAGAATCCACTAAAATTTCCCAAAAGTCCCCAAAAATTCACAAAAAATTCACAAAAAATTCACAAAAAATTCCCCAAAAATTCCCAAAATTTGCCCCAAAAATCCCTAAAAAATTCCAAAAAAATTCCCAAAAATCCCAAAAAAAATTCCCAAGAATTTCCCAAAAATCACCCAAAAAAATTATACAAATTCCCAAAAATTCCCCAAAAACATTCCACACATTCCCAAAAAAATTCCCAAAAATTTTCACCAAAAATTCCAAAAAATTTAAAAAAAGCCAAAAATTCCACAAAAATTCCCGGTGGAGCCCAAACCCACCCAGTGCTCCCAGTATAAACCAGTATGGACCAGTATGGACCTGTATGGACCAGTATAATCAGTCCCAGCAATCCCAGTATAACTAGTCCCAGTAAGTCCCAGTATAACCAGTCCCAGAGCTCCCAGTATAACCAGTCCCTGCAATCCCAGTATAACCAGTAAATCCCAGTATAACCAGTCCCAGTAATCCCATTATAACCAGTCCCAGCAATCCCAGTATAACCAGTCCCAGAGCTCCCAGTATAACCAGTAAATCCCAGTATAACCAGTCCCAGTACATCCCAGTATAACCAGTCCCAGTAAATCCCAGTATAACCAGTCCCAGAGCTCCCAGTATAACCAGTCCCAGCAATCCCAGTATAACCAGTCCCAGTAAATCCCAGTATAACCAGTCCCAGTGCTCCCAGTATAACCAGCCCCAGCAATCCCAGTATAACCAGTAAATCCCAGTATAACCAGTCCCAGCAATCCCAGTATAACCAGTAAATCCCAGTATAACCCAGTCCCAGCAATCCCAGTATAACCAGTAAATCCCCAGTATAACCAGTAAATCCCAGTATAACCAGTAGTCCCAGTAAATCCCAGTATAACCAGTCCCAGTAAATCCCAGTATAACCAGTCCCAGTAAATCCCAGTATAACCAGTAAATCCCAGTATAACCAGTCCCAGCAATCCCAGTATAACCAGTCCCAGTACATCCCAGTATAACCAGTCCCAGCAATCCCAGTACAACCAGTCCCAGTGCTCCCAGTATAACCAGTCCCAGCAATCCCAGTATAACCAGTAAATCCCAGTATAACCAGTAAATCCCAGTATAACCAGTCCCAGTAAATCCCAGTATAACCAGTCCCAGTTCTCCCAGTATAACCAGTAAATCCCATTATAACCAGTCCCAGTGTTCCCCAGTATAACCAGTCCCAGCAATCCCAGTATAACCAGTCCTAGTGCTCCCCAGTATAACCAGTAAATCCCAGTATAACCAGTCCCAGCGCTCCCAATATAACCAGTCCCAGTCCCCCCAATCTATCCCAGCTCCCTCCAGTCCATCCCAGTCCCTCCCAGTCCTCCCCAGTCCCCCCAGTCCATCCCAGTTCCCCCCAGTCCATCCCAGTTCCCCAGTTCCCGCTCACCGCTCCCCTCCGCTTCACTTCCGCCCGGCCATCGCCTTTGCTGACGTCACTTCCGCCTTCCGCCCAAATCCAACATGGCGGAAGGGGCGTGGCTACTCATACATGGACACGCCCATATAAGGAAAAGGGGCTTGGCCGTGCGCAGAGGGCGTGGTTTAGATTTGATTGACAGCCGCGGTGGGCGGGCTTCTCGGTTCTCGCCGTTCTGGGGCGATTTTGGGGTTTTAGGGGTCCCAAAATCCCCCCCCAAAAAAAAATCCCCCTGTAATCCCCCGGGCTGTGCTCCCCAAAATCTCCCCAAAATCCCCTCAGGCAGTGCCTCCAAAATCTCCCCAAAATCCCCTCGGGCTGTGCCCCCCCAAAAAAATCCCCCAAAATTCCCTCAGGCTGTGCCCCCCTCAAAATCCGCCCAGGGACCCCCAGAGACCCCCAGGGACTCCCCCAATGTCCCCCTGTGTGTCCTGCACCCCCAAATCCCCTGAGGGACCCCCTGAGCCTCCCTGGACCCCCCAATTTCTCCCCATGTCCCCCCCTAGAATCCCCAGGACCCCCCAGACCTCCATGACCCCCCAAAGCTCCCCCAAAACTTCCCCCAGGACCTCCCCAATGTCCCCGTGCCCTCCCCAAAATCCCCCCAGGGACTCTGAGCTCTCCAGGATCCCCCCAAATTTCTCCCCTGTGTGTCCCCCAGAATCCCTCAGGGACCCCCAGGACCCCCCAGTGTCCCCCCGTGTCCCCCCCAAAATCTCCCCCAGGGACCCCCATGACCCCCCACGACTCCCCCAAAGTTCCCCCAGTGCCCCCCCAAAATTTCCCAGGAACCCCCCTGAGCCCCCCAGGACCCCCCAATGTCCCCCACCAAAATCCCTTCGGGACCCCCCAATGTCCCCCTGTGTCCCCCTGTGTCCCCTCCCCAAAATCCCTTCTGGGACTCTAAAATCCCCCTGGACCCCCCAATGTGCCTCCCCCACCAAAATTTTCCCCAGGGACCCCCCAAAATCCCCCCCAGGACCCCCCCAAAATTCCCCCAGGATCCACTCCAATGTCCCCCCTCCCCCAAAATCCCCCCAGGGACCCCCAGGACCCCCAAATGTCCCTCCGTGTCCCCCCCAAAATCCCTTCGCAGGACCCCCAAAATCCCCCAGGGACCCTTCCAATGTCCCCCCCAAAATCCCCCCCCCGAGCCCCCCCCGAGCCCCCCCAGAGCCCCCCTGCCCCCCCCGCCCCCCCGTGTCCCCGGTGTCACCTCCCCCCCCCCCCAATTAATCCGATTTTCCCGAGGGGGGAGGGGATTAGGCCCCTGCCCTCCCCCGCCCCTCCCCCCGCCGAGGCCGCGCGGCGCAGACGGAGCAGCGGGACCCCGGGAGCGCCCAAAACCCCCAAAAACCCCCAAAAACCCCCCAAAAACCCCCCCGGGACCCCCCAAACCCAAAAATCCCCCCGAGACCCCCCCAAACCCAAAATATCCCCCGGGACCCCCCCAAAACCCCAAAATCCCCCCCAAAACCCCCAAAACTCCCCGGGACCCCCCAAACCCAAAATATCCCCGGGACACCCCCAAAACCCCAAAATCCCCCCAAAACCCCCCGGGAGCGCTGCGACCCCCAAAAACCCCCCAAAAATCCCCGGGACCCCCAAAACCCCAAAATCCCCCGGGACCCCCCCAAATTCCCTCTGACCCCCCCGGGACCCCAAACCCCCAACCCCCCGGGACCCCCAAATCCCCAAAATCCCCCGGGACCCCCCAAAACCCCCAAAATCTCTCTGGGACCCCTCGGGACCCCCAAAATCCCCCGGGACCCCCCGGAATTTTCGGGACCCTCCCCAGCACCTGCGGACAGGTAAGAGAAACGACCCCTCCCCAATTAATGAGCCCCCAATTAATGAATCCCCCAATTAATGAATCCCCAATTAATGAACCCCCGAATCGCGACCCTCCCCAATTAATGAACCCCCGATTAATGAACTCCTTCAATTAATGATCCCCCAATTAATGAACCCCTCGAATTGCGACCCCCCAATTAATGACCCCCCAATTAATGACCCCCCAATTAATGAACCCCTTAAATTAATGAACCCCCGATTAATGAACCCCCCAAATTAAGGGCAATTCCCCCCTCAATTAATGGACCCGTCCCTAATTAATGGATGCCCCAAATTAATGACCCCCCACAATTAATGGACCCCCAATTAAATGACCCCTCCCCAATTAATGAACTCCCGGAATTAAGGACCCCCCAATTAATGGACCCCCAGTTAATGATCCTTCCCAATTAATTAACCCTCCCAATAATGATCCCCCCAATTAATGAACGCCCCCAATTAATGAATTCCCCAATTAATGATCCCCCCAATTAATGAACCCTCCCCAATTAAGGGACCCCCAAACAACTGAGACCCCCAAAATCTGGGACCCCCCAAGGGGTTTGGGGACCCCCGCACACCTGAGTTACCTGGGGCGGGTTTGGGGGTGGCACAGGTGTGACAGGGACAGGTGTGACAGTGACACAGGCGTGGCACAGGTGTGACAGGTGTGACCCAGGTGTGACAGGTGTGACCCCAGGTGTGACAGGTGTGGCACAGGTGTGACAAGTGTGACATGGACAGGTGTGACACAGGTGTGACAGTGACCCAGGTGTGACAGTGACAGGTGTGACAGGTGTGACAGTGACAGGTGTGACAGTGACACAGGTGTGACAGGTGTGACAGGACAGGTGTGACAGGTGTGACAGTGACAGGTGTGACAGGACAGGTGTGACAGTGACACAGGTGTGACAGGTGTGACAGTGACCCAGGTGTGACAGTGACACAGGTGTGACAGGTGTGACAGGTGTGACATGGACAGGTGTGACACAGGTGCGACAGTGACCCAGGTGTGACAGTGACCCAGGTGTGACAGTGATGACAGTGACAGGTGTGACAGTGACACAGGTGTGACAGTGATGACAGTGACACAGGTGTGACAGTGACAGAGGTGTGACAGGTGTGACACAGGTGTGACACAGGTGTGATAGAGGTGTGACACAGGTGTGACAGTGACAGGTGTGACAGGACAGGTGTGACAGGTGTGACAGGTGTGACACAGGTGCGACAGGTGTGACAGGTGTGACAGTGACACAGGTGTGACAGGTGTGACAGGAGTGACACAGGTGTGACCCAGGTGTGACAGTGACAGGTGTGACAGGTGTGACAGTGATGACAGTGACACAGGTGTGACAGAACAGGTGTGACAGGTGTGACCCCAGGTGTGATACAGGTCTGACAGTGACAGGTGTGACAGGACAGGTGTGACAGTGACGCAGGTGTGACAGTGACAGGTGTGACACAGGTGTGATACCAGGTGTGACAGTGACACAGGTGGGACAGGTGGGACACAGGTGTGAGAGTGACAGGTGTGACACAGGTGTGGCAGGTGTGACAGGACAGGTGTGACAGGTGTGACAGTGACACAGGTGTGACAGTGACACAGGTGTGACAGGTGTGAGAGTGACAGGTGTGACACAAGCAGGTGACAGGTGTCATTCCCCAGGTGACAGGTGACATTCCCCAGGTGCCACTCCCCGGGTGACAGGTGTCATTCCCCAGGTGACATTCCCCGGGTGACAGGTGACATTCCCCAGGTGACATTCCCCAGGTGACATTCCCCGGGTGACAGGTGCCACTCCCCGGGTGACGTGTCCCAGGTGACACGTGGCAGGTGACACGTGGCGCTGGCGCGGGTGACGCACAGGTGACGTCACGGCTCCGGGAATAGCCGGGCGGGATTAGGGCGGGGCCAGAGGGGACAGAGGTGACAGCGGGACGGGGGTGGCACTGGGGGGAGGGACACACGGCAGGTGACAGCGGCGACAGGTGACACTGGGTGTGTCCCACAGGTGACATCAGGCACAGGTGACACGGGGCACAGGTGACACCGGGCGTGTCCCACAGGTGACACTGGGGACAGGTGACACTGGGGACAGGTGACACGGGCACAGGTGACAGCAGGTGTGTTCCACAGGTGACACCGGGGACAGGTGACATCGGGGACAAGTGACACCGGGCGTGTCCCACAGGTGACACATGGCTCAGGTGACACTGGGGACAGGTGACATCAGGCACAGGTGACACCGGGTGTGTCCACAGACACGGGGACTGTCACAGGTGTCCCCCTCCCAGGTGTGTCCCACAGGTGACACTGGGGACAGGTGACACGAGCACAGGTGACACCGGGTATGTCCCACAGGTGACAGCGGCGACAGGTGATAGCAGGTGTGTTCCACAGGTGACACCGGGGACAGGTGACATCGGGGACAAGTGACACTGGGCGTGTCCCACAGGTGACACAGGGCTCAGGTGACACTGGGGACAGGTGACACCGGGCACAGGTGACACTGGGGCGTGTCCAACAGGTGACATCGGGGACAGGTGACAGCGGGGACAGGTGACACCGGGCGTGTCCCACAGGTGACAGCGGGGACAGGTGACACTGGGGACAGGTGACACTGGGCGTGTCCCACAGGTGACACAAGCACAGGTGACACTGGGTGTGTCCACAGGGTGTCCCACAGGTGACACGAGTAGAGGTGACCCCAGGTGTGTCCCACAGGTGACACCGGGTCTGTCACAGGTGTGTCCCCCCAGGTGTGTCCCCCCAGGTGTCTCACAGGTGTGTCCCCCCAGGTGTGTCCCCCCAGGTGTGTCCCACAGGTGACCCCCAGGTGTGTCACAGGTGTGTCCCCCCCAGGTGTGTCCCCCCCCAGGTGTGTCCCCCCAGGTGTGTCCCCGCCGTCCCCTCGCTGTCCCCTCGTGTCCCCCCGCACGTGGCCCCGCCGGGTGGGGGAGGGGCGGATCATCCAGTTTTACCCCTCCCCCCCGGGATTACCGCGGGGATGATGGGAAGCGGGGGGGAGGGGCAGGGCT